>JAPDNY010000004.1:29340950-29352709 GCA_029375565.1 Gekko gecko | reverse complement strand
AAGAGCCCTGCTGGATCAGACCAGTGGTCCATCTAGTCCAGCATCCTGTCTCACACACTGGCCAACCAGTTCCTCTGGATGTCCAGCAACAAGGCATAGAGGCCAAGGCTTTCTTTTGATGTTGCCTCCTGGAACTGGTATTCAGAGTTTACTGCCTCTGGATGTGGAGGTCCCTCTCAGTCACCATGGCTAGTAGCAACTGACAGACTGATCCTCCATGAATCTATCTAATACCATTTTAAAGCTGTCTATTCCCAAGGCCACCACTACATCCTCTCTCAGCAAACTCCATGTTTTAATCACTCTCTGTGCATTATTGGGACTTTGTGAATAGGTAATGGGCACCACCACAAAACAGCTATCGCACAGGACAAAGCAACCAGCCACAAAATGGCTGCCATGGAATCTGAGGTCAATCACTAAATATTTGGCAGTTCCAAACCAAGTATCCTTCCAGGGTGGATGTAGTTCTTTCTGCAGAAAGAGAAGTGGTGCCTCCTGGGGTCTTCTAAGCCAACTCCTGCTCCAATGCAGTGGCAAACAGCCAGGACTGGCTCTTTGGACTGAGGAGAGAAGTTCTGTAGAAGGAGGAGGAGGTGGGCACTAGGAAGCACATATGGACTGCATGGAGAATTACCAGTGTATTAGATTTAAGTCTTGCTATTCTGTCATACAAACAGACACAAGGCAGCTCACAACAAGAATTTTTAAAAATGATAAAAAGTTGCTCCTGGACACCATGCCAACTTGCTTTTCAGACAGCAAGGCAGGGTCCATAGAGCACCCTGAAGCTCTTAGCTGTCTCTGAAAAAGCCAACATCACTCCAACTATGACAAGTGGTTTCTTGTCTCAAACAGGGATGGCCAAATTTGCTTAACATAAGAGCCACATAGAATAAATGTCAGATGTTTGAGAGCCACAAGAGATGAACAAATATCACACACACATTTTTACTGGGAAATATGCAAATTTGCTTTATATTAACATTAAATGAGACTGCCAAAGATAAAAACAAAAGGGGTAAAAAACGATATTGATAATGATTTTTTTGATCCAATGATATTTATTTGTTTGCTAATTATATTGATTTGCCTAAGGGGGCGAGGGAGGAAAGCAAGCAAGCAAATAAATGGGGAGGGAAGAAGGAAAGGAGAGGTGGAAAGGATGCAGCTTTAACTTTAAGTGTGTTATTGACACCACCACTCACACACACACCAGCTGGCTTGGCTTGGAGAAGGGATTTAAAGAGACAAATGCCTTCTCCAAGCCAGTCGGGGGGGGAGGGCTTTGAGAATGTATTTAAAGTTAACGTTTCTTTCTTTCTCTGCACCCCCCCACCTCAAGCCTACCCAAAGAGGGCAACACTGGCCGGGGAAGGGAAGACCGATCGGGGAGGCATGCCTCCCCTTCACTTCCCCAGCTGCGCTGCTGGGAGCTGCACAATATGTGTAAAAGTGCTGCATGTGGCTCCCAAGCTACAGTTTGGCCATCCCTGCTCTAGAATATCAGCCTTCCTGACTAGCATTACCCCTGTCTTTTCTGGATTAAGCTTCAGTTTGTTCTACCTTAGTCACCTGACTAGCGCCTCAGAGCACTGGTTCAGAACTAAGATGGATGCATCTGGAGGCTTGAATAATAAAATAATAAAATATAGAGATAGGTGTCATCTGCATATTGATGACATCCAACCCCAAAGCTCTAGACAATCTCATTCAGCAGCCATATTAAAGAGCATGGCTCAGAGAATTCACAGTATAAGCTTTCATGTGCAAGCACAGCTGCCTCCTTCAAAAGCCTGTGGAGAGCCCCCTCAATCAGGGAGGAGTGGATAATTTTCAGTAATGTGTCCAGGATCTTTCCCTGGCAAGAATTAAAAGCCCTGATAGGCATGGTTCCAGAGGACATATGGTGGCCCCCACACTCTAAAGGACCCTGTCAGCATCTCTATGCAGATCAGGCTGAAACTATCCATAAAAGAAAGATAAACAGGTGTTCTGACACCTCAGGTACCAGAGCTGAACTCAGCTTGGCCCTCAGGTCAGAGCACATGAGAGAGATTTTGTCAGCAAAGAACCTTGCAAAAACATCACAATTGGGGGCCACATTTTCATTGCTCTTGTGGTCCCAAACCACTTTAAACAATCAAGCTGGATGAGATTCTGCTGACACAGTGGTGGCAGAGAAGAAAGTCTTCTTTGCTGCCCTCACCACCACCTCACAGGCCTGCAAAAGGGCTTTATGAAGTGCTCTGTCTGATTCATCCCTGGTCTTCTGCCAATGTCAGTCTAGTTGTCTTCCAGTCTGCTTCATGTCACAGAGCATGGTAGAGGACACCAAGGAACAACTCTGTTTATGGCCAATGTGGAGAAATGCCTTGCCTCCTGGAAGGTTGGCAAGCAGGCTTTAAAGCTAGGAGCAAGCAAGAGAGGGGGAGGAAATTAGCCCATGGCATTCCAGAAGAATCTGAGCTATCTCTTTAGAAATGCTAATGGATCTGGCAGAAGGGACAATGGGATGAGCCAGCTCATCCCCCTTCTCCAGGCAGGAAACAGAGTGGGGAAGGTGTTGGGGCTAGACCAGTCCCAGAGCCTGTCTCCATGAATGGGCTGGCGATTTCCCACGATGCCTTCTGGGAAGGGCTCCCAAGATGCACCTTCTAATCTGTGAAGCTGTACCTTTGGAGTGCATTCCTTTACTTTTTAAAGCTCTTCTGGGTTTAGATAGCTTCTTCAATAGGAGATGCAAAAAGGAAATATTGAAGGTAGCCCTGCTTTCAGTCCAAGGATAGTAGCTCCCCATCCCTCATTAAATCATAAGCCATTCTACACTGTGTTCAAGAGCTCACAAAGGCCCACAGTTTCAGTCAAGGCAAATTTATTTAAATATAATTGATAGATCAATTTTGGTTTGAAAAAAATAGCACCCTGATGATGAATCAGCTAATCTTTTTTAATTGGCTGACAGCCTACTTACTCACTTACTTTAATTTGCATAACGAGGAAGAAGTGACTCACACTTCTTTGAACAAAGGAAGCCGCTGTCCGACCACTGGTCCATGGTGTGACATATAATAGCAGTTGTCCCATGTTGTGGAACAACTCATATAGGCTGTGTATAGAGGATCTCGAGACTAAATACCCTTTGGCAGAATTTTTTTATAGCGGGAGATTTTAATGCTAGGTTTGGGAAGGATGACTCACCTCTATGCATTACTCTGTATGGATCGTAACATACTAAGTGATCTATGTATCACAACAAAATTTTGAACAACTACGATCTTCCTGAATTGCTGCCTGAGAATCCAAATGAAATTAAATGGCTAATTAGTGAACTAAAGGTTGAGAAAGTTCCAAGCCCAGATGGACTTCCATCTGAATTATTTAATCTGACATAGGCTTTTGCAGCCTACTGTTGTTGCATTAAGTTTATTAACAAAACCCCATCTGTGACTGGTGCAACTGTTACCTGGTACTATATAGGCACCCCTGCTATGCAGTGATTTGTCCACACCACTAGGGGGGGCTGTAGATCTGGTACTGGCTACTTCCAAGAGTACAGATATAGCCAGGTGGGCAGCCAGTACCTGTCTGAAGCAGTAGAACAAATTTTGAGTCAAGTGGCACCTTGAAGAAGAAGGAGATTGGATTTATACCCCACCCTTCACTACCTGAAGGAGTCTCAGAGCAGCTTACAATCCCTTTCCCTCCCCACAACAGACACCTTGTGAGGTAGGTGGGGCTGAGAGAGTTCTCCCAAGAACTGTCCTCTGAGAACAACTCTGGAAAGAACCTGTAACTGATCCAAGGTCACATCAGCAGCTGCATGTGGAGGAGTGGAAAACCAAACCTGATTCTCCCAGATTAGAGTCCGTGGTCCTAACCACTACACCAAATATTTGGAAAAGTGTGCATGCACACGAAAGCTCATACCTTGAATAAACCTTTGTTGGTCTTAAAGGTGCCACTGGACTCTAAATTTGTTCCAAGAGTAGAGGTGAGATTGAGAACAGCCACAGCTAGGCTTGATGGACTGGGCTTGATGGACTGATGCAACCAGCTTCTGGCAGCACAAACGTATGATCCATCCAGCGTTCTAAGCACAGGCCAAGCTACCAGCAGCCAGATTGCATGGGGTCGTGGTCAGAGAGTCAAACAAGGACCTGGAAGACCCACTTCCAAATCCCTGCTCTTCCATGAAAGTATCCTGGGTGACCTTGGGCCAGTCACTATCTCTCTCGGCCTAACCTTCCCCAGAGGGGTGTTGCAAGGATAAAAGGGAGGACCGGAGAAGAAAGATGTAAGCTGTTTTGGGTCCTCACTGGGGAGAAAAGTGGAACATAAACAAACAGAACAATGAAGGGGAATACAATTATAAAAAAATACAATTATCTAGTTTATATATACACTATTAGATGTACTGTATATATTAGTATTTTTAGAAAAGTATAATTTGTTCTCCATATTGTATAGTATGGTAAAAAAAGGGATTGGTGAGGGCAAGTTGGGGAGGGGATTGGTTTAGATATATTGGAAATAACATGGTTTTACTGGAATCTCATGGGGGCAGGAGGGGAAGGAACATGAGGTGTGCCGTTAAATGTGGACATGATTTTGAAATAATGCCTTTTTTTTCGTGAGCAGACAAAGGGTGAGGGGATGTAGCAGGCCAAATAAGAACATAAGAGAAACCATGTTGGATCAGGCCAATGGCCCATCCAGTCCAGCACTCTCTGTCACACAGTGGCCAAAGTCCAAGTGCCATCAGGAGGTTCACAACTCCAGAAGACCTCCCACTGTTGCCCCCAAGGACCAAGAATACAGAGCATCACTGACCCAGACATAATGTTCCATCTATACCTTGTGGTTAATAGCCACTGATGGATCCCTGTTCCATATATTTGTCAAATCCCCTCTTGATCTATGCTTGTAGCCACCACCACTTCCTGTGGCAGTGAATTCCATGTGTTAATGACTCTTTTGGTGAAGTATTCCTTTTATCTGTTCTAAACCTTCTTGTTGTTCTCATTAATTTCATTGAGTGCCCATGAGTTCTTCTATTGTGAGAAAGGGAGAAAAGTACTTCTTTCTATTCTCTATCCCAGGCATAATTTTGTAAACCTCTATCATGTTACCTCTCAGTCATCCTCTGGCTGAACAATCCTACATCACTTCATGTTGTCTGCTCTGACAGACAGTAACTCTGCAGGCTTTCAGCCAAATATGACCTGAGACTGTAAGAACTTTTAGCTGGAGATGCCAGGGATTAGATGTGGGATGATTTCATGTGAAATGTTTCTGCTAGTGCTGAGCGACAGCTCTCCCCTCATCCCTTCTTTCCTGACATTTTCTGTAATGGGGAAGGTGGGGCTTGTAGATCTCATGTCTGAGAACATCTGGGAGGCCAGGTGATCTCTTAGTCTCACTTTGGGAAGCTTGACTTCTCGGTGCAATTCATTCCCATAGCAACTGTAACAGTTTATGATTAATAGTATGCCAGCATTACACACACACACAAGCACACTTCTCTAATGGGTGAAGTCATCTGTAAAGATTATAAATATAATTCTAACCTAAACAAACAACTGAGCTATCCATCCATTTCCTGATTTTTTCTCTAAACTGTGTAATTCAGTCCCTTCCCCCAGCTATGCTTGATGAGATGAATTTTCAACAAGATCTGTACGCCTTTCCATCACTAAATGACTACATTTTTGGGGTTTCCCGCTTCTTAAAGGCTTCCACAGTTTTGCTGTTCCAAGTTTCGTATCATTTCACTCACAAAAAAGAGCAATGCTCGACTGAGATTTTAGGGCCCAAGCAGATAACAGCAAAAGCTAAAAACAATGACAACAGCACATCAACAACCCAAAGAACATGGTTCATACTTCATTGGCATCAAAAAAGGTCATATTTTATTTGTGGGGACATGCAGAGTTCAATGGTGTAGCTGATATCACATGAAGAAGCTGTCTGCCGGAAACAGGACTTCTGTTGCGAGTGGATGCTGCAGTTGCAGCTCTTACCACTTCCCTTTTTCCAAACAGCCATGAATATTCCAATGTCTGTGGCCACATATACAGACCCCCACAACTGGATGCCTCCACACCATTGCTGGTGGATTGTGAGGCCAGGGGCACTCCACCACACACCCACAGCTGCAGGTGATCAAAGGGCTGCTGGTGAATGGATGACCTAGATCTTACCCCTCCTAGGATGCAGTTTTCCCACCAGTTGTGTATGCTGAGGCATCAACCATGTTTTGCATCCCATTTCACCCATGTACTTGTAGCTGCATTTCTTAAAACTGAGCACCAGGCCTATCAATAACTAAATGGAAGTCCCTCCCACGTCCCTTTGAATGGGAGTTGCTAGGAGGAAGGCATTGACTAGGATGGGCTGCAGTGACTGAAATAATCTTTTTGGACATTGTGGGGGAACGGGATGCTGGACTAGGAGGACCTTTGGTCTTCTCCAAGAAAGTTTTTCAATAGGACTGTCAATGCCAGCTTGGAAAATCCCTGGAGATTTGGGGTTGGCACTTGAGAGAGTGACATTTAGGGATGGGAGGGAGCCCAGCAGCGATGGGATGCCATAGAAGCCACCATCCAGATATGCCACTTCCTCTGGGGGAATTGATCTCTGCAGTCTGGAGATCAGCTGTGATTGTAGCAGAACTCCGAGACCCACTGGGAAGCTGGCAGCATTAGTTCTTCGAGAGTTCTTATGCAGACCAATTTCCACACTTGGATCTCATACCTGGTTTAATCAGAGTTCAGCTCACGACACAATATCTTGCATTCATCCCTGGTTATAATAGCATCTGTTTATCCCGGGACAAGTGTGGGGCAAAACCGGGGTGACCTCAATGTAACGTGGAAACAAAAAAATACCCTGAGATAATTACAGGGGTGAACTCGACTGTGGTGTAGAATGTAAGTTCAGGGACAGGGTTGAACCAGGATTTAAGATCTAGTGTGGAATCATCTGCTATCTGGGAGGTGTGTTGAGGTTTGCTTTGGTGCCTGGGTATGTGGAGTGAGAAAATAGGCATTAAAGTTTATTTTGCCTAGAATGTCATTGTCTCTCCTGTCCCCATCCTGCCAGTCTCTTGCCTGTCTTCTTGTTCCAAAAGGACAGAAACGGACTATTCTTTCTTCCAGCTGCTACTTGCAAAGTTCCCATTCAGTGTCGGAGTAGGGGAAAGGGAGATAATATGCTGATAATACCGCCAGCATGCCTTGTGCTCAAACAACTGCTCACATGAGGCACAGATAAATTATATCAATTGCATCCCTCTTATCTAACAAACTAATTATTCCATCAAAGAAAGAAACCAAGTTGTTGAGTGGGGTATTTTTGGCATTATAGTTCTAAACGACACTAATACTAATACTTGTGGCCTGAGCCTGCTTGCGGGGAGGGCGGGATATAAATCAGAATTTAAAAACTCCATGGTGGTTGTTGGTGATAATTCCCATGGAAAAGTTGCCCTATCAGAAGGTAAGAATGGGTGGCGCAATTAGATTATTTTTTCCTTCTTTCTCAAGATTCATGAGGATTAAAGAAGACGCAGCTGTTTTCTAATCCCTAGTACTGAAATCCATATTGCCATGTGAATAATCCGTTTTTGCACTTGTGAATCAATGAGATGGTCATCTGTCAACAAGTTATTAAGCCCGAAGAAGGATTCAAAATTACTTTTGAGCCTAGGGAACTCGTAATATTTTCTGTGTGGCTCCTGCAGATTTATATGTATTTAACCTTATGATTTTTTTGCACTGAAAATGCAATTGTTTATTATTGCATATTGTTTATTATTGCATATGGTAATTTTTATGCATAATCATCAATTGCTAGAATATATACAGTATTTTCATATGTACTTGCAAGACATGGGTAGGCTGAGGTGAAAACAGAGGGGAGGGAGATGCTTTTCATAATATTTTCGTAATATTTTCTGTGTGGCTCCTGCAGATTTATATGTATTTAACCTTATAATTTTTTTGCACTGAAAATGCAATTGTTTATTATTGCAATTGTTTATTATTAATATAGTAATTTTTATGCATAAGCATCGATTGCTAGGATATATATGGTATTTTCATATGTATTTGCAAGACATGGGTAGGCTGAGGTGAAAACAGAGGGGAGGGAGATGCTTTTCATGAACATTTTCTTTACCTGTGCCTCCTCTATTTAGAGATCTCTCAGTGGGAGGATATTTCTTCATTGAATTTTTTTAGAGGAAGGGTATGCTGCAGAAACAAAGTCAGCCACATCTGAACAGTCATTCAGGCAACATGTGTTCTACCTACCTGGCTTCCAGGTGGCAACAGCAAATTCCATGTGACCCACATCAAGGCTACAGTTTCTGTACCATTTTTGTTTGCATAATAGACTATCTTCCTAGTGGGAGTGATGCTATCATGCAGCCTATCATATCTGATTGTGCAACAATGTCACTGATGTGAACAAAGCTAATTCAGAGCGAGGGTGATACTTGTTCAGGAGAGCCTGTCCTCACTCTGAATTATCACATTTTCATGATGATGTCAGTGTTACCAGAAAGAAGACAAAGTATTTTTCAAATAAATATAGATCCAAAGATGCCATCAACTGGAGCTGTGAGTGACTCGGTGCCCAAAGATAAGGATTTTTGTTGGAAGGATGTATTTCAGGAAACTTTTTATCCTCCCTAAGAAATGTTTCTTTTTCACACTGAAAATATTCAATGGAGGCTACCATGCCTCATTTCTGGCCTATCCCTGCCTTGCTTTCTAATTAAATGTATGACTAATAATATGCCACCTCTGGGAGAAAGCAATTAACCAGCTGGAAATAGAATTGTCTAAGAGGAAAATTGCTTCCTCCTTCTAATACAGTATATATAGAAGGAATTACCTATGAACTAAATATTGCACCTTATTGACCTTGCCGCAAAAACAGTGGTTATTATGCAACAGAATCATGTGTTGTGTATGATTCTGATGCAGAAACAATCACGTTCATTTTTTATGTTGCACGCATCATAGTATCATGAAGCAGCAAACGGGGTGGCATTGCAAGGAGGACAGCATGCTATGCTACTTGTGCCTTGGAGTTTTGCATTGGGATGCACATCATACTACATGAATGCTTCCAGATTTCCCTCACTGGAAAGTGGCATCTGTGTGCAACTAGCAAGTGCTACATTCAATGAAACTCCTTTCAGGACTTGCTACAGAGTGCTGAAATCTCCATGGAGGAGGAGGGTTCCCCAAAGTGCAGACCCCAGATAGGACTCTGAGAACCCCTGGATCCTCAAAACGAGGACCCCAGCCCACCACACCACAGGAGGTTCTGTTTATTAAGCAAGTGGAGATAGAGCCAGTAGCTTTCCAGCTGAACCTGTCTGCCTCTAAAACCTCCATACTCTCTCTGAAACTTCGAGAAAAAAGAATACAGGCCCTGGAGAGGCAGCACATACATTTTCTAAATAAATCAGCCAGAACTAGACAGATGAGAGCATGCCTAGCAGCCCAGGGTATCCAGTTACATAGCCCTTACCCAGGAGGAGAATGCCAAGTGCAGAGTCTTGGCAGGACCAGGAGACTCACTCAAGCAAACAGGAATGGTGGACCACCATAACTCTTAGTGTCTGACCTTTGCTGGTTCGTCAATCCATAGACCAACTCATGCTCCAGGCTGGGCAGCTCCACTGCTGTAGTGCCAATGTGGAGGAATCCCCATCAAGGTGACCTTATTCTGGCTTCAAGCATACTGGGGCTGGTTCCATAGCTGCAAGTAGCTACAGGATTACTTCTTCTGAGTCATTCAGGCCCCCCCCCCCCAAAAAAAAAATTAAGATTGCTCCTGATGCAAGCATTAGCCCCAAGGGCATGAATCAGTAGATTGTCAAGTGTCGCTAGTCCTGGGTGGCTGCACCTAACAGACTGAAGTGTATAAAATTGAAGAGGACGAGGTAGAAAGGGTGATGTGGAGGTGATGGCTGTAGGAAGACCCCAGAGACTAAGAGGGACATAAGAAATTGCTCTCTGCTTATTTTGTGGCCTTATAAAAAATTAAAACCTGTTCACATTGCAAAGATATTTTGCCTTTGTGAGCTTTCTTGACTATCCAAATTCCTTAAAGACCCCCTGCCTCTGGCCGAACAACTACCAAGTTGGCTTTATCTCTCCAGGCCCTTGACCGCTTCCCCAGTGCCTGATCCTGCTGGACAGTGTAGATCTAGACCCAGCCTCAGCTGGCAGCCCCAAACCTAAATCTCCCTCGTTTGCATAACAATGCTGGCTAGTTTTTTGGGGTGGGAAATGAGAGAACCCCAGAATAACTCCAGCAAACATTACTCTATATAAGGCTTCCTCTGGTGTGCAACTAATTCATATGATTTTGGTTAGAGTGGGACACATCCTGAAGGCTTGAGACAAAACACTGTGGGAGGACTATGCTGTAATGATTACACTGATAATCTAAGAACCGGGAGACCCAGGGTTGAGTCCCCATCCTGCCATGGAGACTCACCTTGGTCCAGTCACTGACCTATGTCACAAGCAGTGTTCCCTCTAAGCTGAGTTACTGTGAGCTAATTCACAGTTTTTTAGCCTCCAGCTCACACTAACTAATTTTTGTCTTAGCTCAGGAAGGATGGCTCCAGAGCAAACTAATTTATGCAGCAGCCAAATCACTCACTCACAACTTGAATGCCAGTAGCTCACAAAGTACAATTTTTGCTCACAAGACTCCGCAGTTTAGAGGTCACAAGGATGCTTTTGTGAGGATAACATGGAAGAGGGGAGAATGATGATGATGTAACTCACTGTGGGTCACATTAGGGAGACAAGTAAGGTACAAATATCTCAATTTGTTTACTAAATAATAATAGATAAAAGAAATATAAAATATCCCATCCTCTTCCTTTCTTCCCTCCCCTTTCTTATTGTCTCCCCCACTGTTCAAAGAAGGCTGAATCCTTTGACGTATCATTGATTCCAGTGGAATATATTTAAAAATTGTGATTAATTATCCCACTGAAATCAGTGGTGTTTCAAAGTGCTTATTTATATCACTCCTGAAAGTATTACATACAGAAAGAGTGCTTTGTTTAATGTTGTTATTAATGACTTTGATATGTTCTCAAAATTGGGCTTTGCATAAATCGCTCCACACTATGATCTCACATATAAATAGCATTTCTATCCTCTGGTTTATACCAGCGAGGAGGAAAAATATACCCAGCTTACTAAGACCAAATATTAAGTTCTATGTTCACAATCTTACGTTTTTTTAGCACACAGGAAGAGATCGATTGTGCAAGCAAGTCGTCCGAGCTAAAGTCCACGTGTCAATATTATATCAGTCTGAGACCACAAAAAAAGACCTAGAACCCAAAATAAAACTTTAAGGTCTGTTCTTGGTCTTCTTACTGGTGCAGCTGTTTCCCCTTTTAGCATGAAAAGCTAGAAATACTGCATTAGATTTAAAGCTGCTGACTACAGGATATGAAGCTGTTACTCAAGTTTGCATTATTACCTATCATAAGTATATTTTAGAGAAACAAATTTCATAAACTAATGCCTGATGAACTCCGGCCGTGAAAACCTTTGACAACAAATTGTTTATGGTTTCCATTAATATAATTAAGAATTCTCTCTAATGTTGTGGGTTGTCTGTTATGGAAGCAGTCAGTGATGGCAGATCACTATACTTTGCGTCATCTAATACAGTATTTCAGCACTGGTGATGACTTTATAATGAAGGCA